>CAJQUW010006830.1:0-16534 GCA_907163375.1 Prostheceraeus crozeri | reverse complement strand
TTCCGATTTGGAATCAGCGTCAAATTCTTTATTGTAATGGTGAGTTTCCAGCTCAATCGGTGAGAGAAAAATTTTCGCTGAATCCTCCCCCCACCCCTCTGTGGCCAGCTAGCCTTCGATTTTGGCTTCCAGTGGACGGATTTTGTCGTGCCATAGCTCGTTTGAAAGATAAGAGTGAGACACTGAAAGAATCGGCTTGTTCATATCTGTCTTCGTTTAGATGTGAGACGCCATTTAAGATTTTGGGACATTGGCGAAAAACGACAGAGTTAGAATTTGGGACGTTTTGGGCTGTAGCTTCAAAACGAAGCATCGGATTGGAAAACGGATTTCAGATTTGGAATCAGCGTGAAATTCTTTATCTGGATTATGGTGAGATTTATCAAGCTCAATCGGAGAGTGAAAAAAATAAAAAAAAATTTTCGCTCCTGCTCTGACTCCCCCACCCCCTGGACAGCTTGCTTCGATTTTGGCTTCCAGTGGACGGATTTTGTCGTGCGATAGCTCGTTTGAAAGCTAAGAGTGAGACAAATTCAGTGAAAGAATCGGCTTGTTCATATCTGTCTTCGTTTAGATGTGAGACGCCATTTAAGATTTTGGGACATTGTCGAAAAACGACAGAGTTAGAATTTTGGACGTTTTGGGCTGTAGCTTCAAAACGAAGCATCGGATTAGAAACGGATTTCAGATTTGGAATCAGCGTGAAATTCTGCATCTGTATGGTGAGTTTCAAGTCAATCGGAGAGAAAAATTTTCGCTGACGTCCCCCCCCCCCTCTGGACAGCTTGCTTCGATCTTGGCTTCCAGTGGACGGATTTTGTCGTGCGATAGCTCGTTTGAAAGCTAAGAGTGAGACAAATTCACTGAAAGAATCGGCTTGTTCCTATCTGTCTTCGTTTAGATGTGAGACGCCATTTAAGATTTTGGGACATTGGCGAAAAACGACAGAGTTAGAATTTGGGACGTTTTGGGCTCTAGCTTCAAAACGAAGCATCGGATGGGAAAACGGATTTCAGATTTGGAATCAGCGTGAAATTCTTTATCTGTATGGTGAGTTTCAAGTCAATCGGCGAGAAAAAATTTTCAACATTTTTCGAAAAAACGACAGAGTTAGAATTTTTGCGATGGCTGCCTACTGTAGAGCCAAAACGAAGCATCGGATGGGAAAACGGAGGCCAGATTCGGATTCAGCGTCAAATTCTACATGGAAATGGTCTATTTCCAGCTCAATCGGAGAGAAAAAATTTTCGCTGACGTCCCCCCCCCCTGGACAGCTTGCTTCGATTTTGGCTTCCAGTGGACGGATTTTGTCGTGCGATAGCTCGTTTGAAAGCTAAGAGTGAGACAAATTCAGTGAAAGAATCGGCTTGTTCCTATCTGTCTTCGTTTAGATGTGAGACACCATTTAAGATTTTGGGACATTGGCGAAAAACGACAGAGTTAGAATTTGGGACGTTTTGGGCTGAAAAAGTTTCGCTGACGTCCCCCCCCCTCTGGACAGCTACCTTCGATTTTGGCTTCCAGTGGACGGATTTTGTCGCGACATAGCTCGTTTGAAAGCTAAGAGTGAGACAAATTCAGTGAAAGAATCGGCTTGTTCCTATCTGTCTTCGTTTAGATGTGAGACGCCATTTAAGATTTTGGGATTGGCGAAAAACGACAGAGTTAGAATTTGGGACGTTTTGGGCTGTAGCGTCAAAACGAAGCATCGGATGGGAAAACGGATTTCAGATTTGGAATCAGCGTGAAATTCTTTATCTGTATGGTGAGTTTCAAGTCAATCGGAGAGAAAAAATTTTCAACATTTTTCGAAAAAACGACAGAGTTAGAATTTTTGCGATGGCTGCCTACTGTAGAGCCAAAACGAAGCATCGGATGGGAAAACGGAGGCCAGATTCGGATTCAGCGTCAAATTCTACATGGAAATGGTATATTTCCAGCTCAATCGGAGAGAAAAAATTTTCGCTGACTCCCCCCCCCCTCTGGACAGCTTGCTTCGATTTTGGCTTCCAGTGGACGGATTTTGTCGTGCCATAGCTCGTTTGAAAGCTAAGAGTGAGACAAATTCACTGAAAGAATCGGCTTGTTCCTATCTGTCTTCGTTTAGATGTGAGACGCCATTTAAGATTTTGGGACATTGTCGAAAAACGACAGAGTTAGAATTTGGGACGTTTTGGGCTGTAGCTTCAAAACGAAGCATCGGATGGGAAAACGGATTTCAGATTTGGAATCAGCGTGAAATTCTTTATCTGTATGGTGAGTTTCAAGTCAATCGGAGAGAAAAAGTTTCGCTGACGTCCCCCCCCCTCTGGACAGCTCGCTTCGATTTTGGCTTCCAGTGGACGGATTTAGTCGTGCGATAGCTCGTTTGAAAGCTAAGAGTGAGACAAATTCAGTGAAAGAATCGGCTTGTTCCTATCTGTCTTCGTTTAGATGTGAGACGCCATTTAAGATTTTGGGACATTGGCGAAAAACGACAGAGTTAGAATTTGGGACGTTTTGGGCTCTAGCTTCAAAACGAAGCATCGGATTGGAAAACGGATTTCAGATTTGGAATCAGCGTGAAATTCTTTATCTGTATGGTGAGTTTCAAGTCAATCGGCGAGAAAAAATTTTCGCTGACGTCCCCCCCCCTCTGGACAGCTCGCTTCGATTTTGGCTTCCAGTGGACGGATTTTGTCGTGCCATAGCTCGTTTGAAAGCTAAGAGTAAGACAAATTCACTGAAAGAATCGGCTTGTTCCTATCTGTCTTCGTTTAGATGTGAGACGCCATTTAAGATTTTGGGACATTGGCGAAAAACGACAGAGTTAGAATTTGGGACGTTTTGGGCTGTAGCTTCAAAACGAAGCATGGGATGGGAAAACGGATTTCAGATTTGGAATCAGCGTGAAATTCTCTATCTGTATGGTGAGTTTCAAGTCAATCGGAGAGAAAAAATTTTCGCTGACGTCCCCCCCCCTCTGGACAGCTAGCTTCGATCTTGGCTTCTAGTGGACGGATTTTGTCGTGCCATAGCTCGTTTGAAAGCTAAGAGTGAGACAAATTCAGTGAAAGAATCGGCTTGTTCCTATCTGTCTTCGTTTAGATGTGAGACGCCATTTAAGATTTGGGACATTGGCGAAAAACGACAGAGTTAGAATTTGGGACGTTTTGGGCTGTAGCTTCAAAACGAAGCATCGGATGGGAAAACGGATTTCAGATTTGGAATCAGCGTGAAATTCTCTATCTGTATGGTGAGTTTCAAGTCAATCGGCGAGAAAAAATTTTCAACATTTTTCGAAAAAATGACAGTTAGAATTTTTGCGATGGCTGCCTACTGTAGAGCCAAAACGAAGCATCGGATGGGAAAACGGAGGCCAGATTCGGATTCAGCGTCAAATTCTACATGGAAATGGTATATTTCCAGCTCAATCGGAGAGAAAAAATTTTCGCTGACTCCCCCCCCCCTCTGGACAGCTCGCTTCGATTTTGGCTTCCAGTGGACGGATTTTGTCGTGCCATAGCTCGTTTGAAAGCTAAGAGTGAGACAAATTCACTGAAAGAATCGGCTTGTTCCTATCTGTCTTCGTTTAGATGTGAGACGCCATTTAAGATTTTGGGACATTGTCGAAAAACGACAGAGTTAGAATTTGGGACGTTTTGGGCTGTAGCACCAAAACGAAGGCTGGGATGGGAAAACGGATTTCAGATTTGGAATCAGCGTGAAATTCTTTATCTGTATGGTGAGTTTCAAGTCAATCGGCGAGAAAAAGTTTCGCTGACGTCCCCCCCCCTCTGGACAGCTCGCTTCGATTTTGGCTTCCAGTGGACGGATTTTGTCGTGCCATAGCTCGTTTGAAAGCTAAGAGTGAGACAAATTCACTGAAAGAATCGGCTTGTTCCTATCTGTCTTCGTTTAGATGTGAGACGCCATTTAAGATTTTGGGACATTGGCGAAAAACGACAGAGTTAGAATTTGGGACGTTTTGGGCTGTAGCTTCAAAACGAAGCATCGGATGGGAAAACGGATTTCAGATTTGGAATCAGCGTGAAATTCTTTATCTGTATGGTGAGTTTCAAGGCAATCGGCGAGAAAAAATTTTCAACATTTTTCGAAAAAATGACAGAGTTAGAATTTTTGCGATGGCTGCCTACTGTAGAGCCAAAACGAAGCATCGGATGGGAAAACGGAGGCCAGATTCGGATTCAGCGTCAAATTCTACATGGAAATGGTATATTTCCAGCTCAATCGGAGAGAAAAAATTTTCGCTGACTCCCCCCCCTCTGGACAGCTCGCTTCGATTTTGGCTTCCAGTGGACGGATTTTGTCGTGCCATAGCTCGTTTGAAAGCTAAGAGTGAGACAAATTCAGTGAAAGAATCGGCTTGTTCCTATCTGTCTTCGTTTAGATGTGAGACGCCATTTAAGATTTTGGGACATTGTCGAAAAACGACAGAGTTAGAATTTGGGACGTTTTGGGCTGTAGCTTCAAAACGAAGCATCGGATGGGAAAACGGATTTCAGATTTGGAATCAGCGTGAAATTCTCTATCTGTATGGTGAGTTTCAAGGCAATCGGCGAGAAAAAATTTTCAACATTTTTCGAAAAAACGACAGAGTTAGAATTTTTGCGATGGCTGCCTACTGTAGAGCCAAAACGAAGCATCGGTTTGGAAAACGGATTTCAGATTTGGAATCAGCGTGAAATTCTCTATCTGTATGGTATATTTCCAGCTCAATCGGAGAGAAAAAATTTTCGCTGACTCCCCCCCCTCTGGACAGCTCGCTTCGATCTTGGCTTCCAGTGGACGGATTTTGTCGTGCCATAGCTCGTTTGAAAGCTAAGAGTGAGACAAATTCACTGAAAGAATCGGCTTGTTCCTATCTGTCTTCGTTTAGATGTGAGACGCCATTTAAGATTTTGGGACATTGTCGAAAAACGACAGAGTTAGAATTTGGGACGTTTTGGGCTGTAGCTTCAAAACGAAGCATCGGATGGGAAAACGGATTTCAGATTTGGAATCAGCGTGAAATTCTTTATCTGTATGGTGAGTTTCAAGTCAATCGGCGAGAAAAAGTTTCGCTGACGTCCCCCCCCTCTGGACAGCTTGCTTCGATTTTGGCTTCAGTGGACGGATTTTGTCGTGCCATAGCTCGTTTGAAAGCTAAGAGTGAGACAAATTCAGTGAAAGAATCGGCTTGTTCCTATCTGTCTTCGTTTAGATGTGAGACGCCATTTAAGATTTTGGGACATTGGCGAAAAACGACAGAGTTAGAATTTGGGACGTTTTGGGCTGTAGCTTCAAAACGAAGGCTCGGATGGGAAAACGGATTTCAGATTTGGAATCAGCGTGAAATTCTTTATCTGTATGGTGAGTTTCAAGGCAATCGGCGAGAAAAAATTTTCAACATTTTTCGAAAAAATGACAGAGTTAGAATTTTTGCGATGGCTGCCTACTGTACAGCCAAAACGAAGCATCGGATGGGAAAACGGAGGCCAGATTCGGATTCAGCGTGAAATTCTACATGGAAATGGTATATTTCCAGCTCAATCGGAGAGAAAAAATTTTCGCTGACTCCCCCCCCTCTGGACAGCTTGCTTCGATTTTGGCTTCCAGTGGACGGATTTTGTCGTGCCATAGCTCGTTTGAAAGCTAAGAGTGAGACAAATTCACTGAAAGAATCGGCTTGTTCCTATCTGTCTTCGTTTAGATGTGAGACGCCATTTAAGATTTTGGGACATTGGCGAAAAACGACAGAGTTAGAATTTGGGACGTTTTGGGCTGTAGCACCAAAACGAAGCATCGGATGGGAAAACGGATTTCAGATTTGGAATCAGCGTGAAATTCTTTATCTGTATGGTGAGTTTCAAGGCAATCGGCGAGAAAAAATTTTCAACATTTTTCGAAAAAATGACAGTTAGAATTTTTGCGATGGCTGCCTACTGTACAGCCAAAACGAAGCATCGGATGGGAAAACGGAGGCCAGATTCGGATTCAGCGTCAAATTCTACATGGAAATGGTATATTTCCAGCTCAATCGGAGAGAAAAAATTTTCGCTGACTCCCCCCCCCCTCTGGACAGCTTGCTTCGATTTTGGCTTCCAGTGGACGGATTTTGTCGTGCCATAGCTCGTTTGAAAGCTAAGAGTGAGACAAATTCACTGAAAGAATCGGCTTGTTCCTATCTGTCTTCGTTTAGATGTGAGACGCCATTTAAGATTTTGGGACATTGTCGAAAAACGACAGAGTTAGAATTTGGGACGTTTTGGGCTGTAGCACCAAAACGAAGGCTCGGATGGGAAAACGGATTTCAGATTTGGAATCAGCGTGAAATTCTTTATCTGTATGGTGAGTTTCAAGTCAATCGGCGAGAAAAAGTTTCGCTGACTCCCCCCCCTCTGGACAGCTTGCTTCGATTTTGGCTTCCAGTGGACGGATTTTGTCGTGCCATAGCTCGTTTGAAAGCTAAGAGTGAGACAAATTCACTGAAAGAATCGGCTTGTTCCTATCTGTCTTCATTTAGATGTGAGACGCCATTTAAGATTTTGGGACATTGGCGAAAAACGACAGAGTTAGAATTTGGGACGTTTTGGGCTGTAGCTTCAAAACGAAGCATCGGATGGGAAAACGGATTTCAGATTTGGAATCAGCGTGAAATTCTTTATCTGTATGGTGAGTTTCAAGTCAATCGGAGAGAAAAAATTTTCAACATTTTTCGAAAAAACGACAGAGTTAGAATTTTTGCGATGGCTGCCTACTGTAGAGCCAAAACGAAGCATCGGATGGGAAAACGGAGGCCAGATTCGGATTTAGCGTCAAATTCTACATGGAAATGGTGTATTTCCAGCTCAATCGGAGCACTAGAACCGGAGATAGACGGGATTTTTAGTGTTTGGATGATGGGTATTACGTCATCAGCTGATCGCCACACACTATATAAGCTGGGAACCGACAGAGACTTGTCATTCAGACGAGAGATTGCCAACGGTAAGTCGTCTCTCTGAGGACATTCCAAATCCCGAGTTTCTGTAAGAAACCGACTTAGAAAATTTCATTGCTGATATCAGCTAAGGCGTCAGACTTAGAGGTTCGCCAGGAGATGGCCTTCGTCTCCAGGCCATAAAAGACTCCAAAACTTTAAAGGCTTGTAACTTTGCTTCTACAAGTCCGTTTGACTTGATTCAAAAAAGGTTCGGTCGCTATTGACCTGCCCTAAGTGATGGACTACTTATAAAATTTCATAAGTAGTGCTAAAAAGTTGAAAATTTAAATTCACTAGTTTTGGAGGTTTTCTGGGGTTTTCGACCCTGCTGAAGTCAATGAAAGCATTTTTAATGATGTCTGAGCCAGTCTTCTCATGCTATAAGCGGCTTTTCACTGAATGCGAGCAAGACACGGAGAGTTTTGCTGTAATATTCCACTGACAGGGTGTTCCTTCGGGACGGCGGACGATGCCGTAGTGATAAGTGTGGCAAGGGAATGTGTCATATTTGAGACCGTAACCGCTGGGGCAACTCATGTTGGGCATTTGACACAGCTCTCAACGTAGCACTTTGAACGCCAATCGGTTGAGTCTTAGCTATCTTGTCATGGTTGGCCTCTAAACATCTCCATTGCAAAACGCTGGTGAATCAAGCACTCTACGGCTTGCTATCAAGCTGATCAAAGCAATAACTTGGGATGTTTCTCAAAGGTTTTCAAGTATGCTAAGTTCAAATCTGCTATCAGATTTCAAATTTAACTAAGTCTAAGGCAAGGCTTAGCTTTGAGGGGTTAGATCCCAGCTACTGTTCACTACCTTTGACTCGGCGTTACTGTTACCACTTCGGGGCAGAACAATGATGTCTTCAGCTGTAAATAGCGGGTATCGGGGAAGATCTCTCACTTCCCTAGTGATCAGTACAAGGCCTTCGGGCTGTCGACGGGATCGAGTGCCACTCACTATACTCAAATCTATCATTCCTCACTAAGTGTAAAATCATTGTTTTCCGTTTTTCGCTTCAGAAATGCCGAAATACAATAATATGAAGACCAGTTTCAAACTGTGTCAATGCGGAAGGTATTCCGAGCTGACGCCTTCAAGAAGCACGCTTGTACTAACAAGAAACAGATAGGGGTCGCTCGCTTACTATTGCGGAGCCCACAAAGTCAGTCGCTTAAGTGAGCGGCTGGAGGATTGGCACTCACAACACAGCGAGTGTCAAACAGGCGAAGTAGGCGAAGAAGAACGGAGTTCACTCTTCGCCACTGAGCTCCGTTCTTTGGAGCTACAATCTGCCAACGAGCAAGAACGGAGTTCACTTTTCACCACTGAGGCCACTGAGCTACAATCCGCCATTGAAGCGATTGCCGCTGTATCCTCGCTTAGTAGCGAGAGTTCGCTGACCAGCAGCGATAGTGAGGAGGAGGAGGAGGGAGAGCTACAGTCGCAACTTATCGAGGACGTCGACCTCGATCGCGAGACCCCTACAGCCGTAACTGCAAGTGGAATTGCAACACAATGTCGCAATTTTGTCAAGCGCCCGCCGGTGATCGCCGAACGGGATAGATTAAAGAAAGAGGCGGAGAAGTTGAAGGAGGAGGCCTTCTCATACAAGGCAAAGTATGAGGACCTAAAGAACGTGGCCGGAGAGATGAAGAAGGTGAAGGAGAGATTAAGCGAGCGGGATGGCGAGTTGGAGCAGGAGAGGCTCAAGACTCTCGAGGGGAAAGCCAGAGAAGAGGCTTTGCTAGCAGAGAGGGAAAGTAGGGAGAAGGAGATACGAAGGTTGAAGGAGGAAGTGGAGAGACTCCGTGTGCAGATGGCTAAGGTTGTCGAGACGAACCACGAGCTGCACCGTTCGGCGCAGCTGGTGGATCGCGATCGAAGGGTGCGTTCCAGTCGTCTGCACATCCCTATTAGAAAGGGGAGAGTAGCAGAAACTCCTCTCTTGTACGAGCGTGGAAGAGGGGAGAAATGCTACTCTCGGGTGAAGAAAGGGGTGGAGTGTCTACACTTCACCTTCGATCATCGTGATCCGATCTCGAATTTCCTTTATGAGGAAGCGTCCGAGAAGATCTGTAAAGTAAAAATGACTAAATTGATATGTAAGATGATAACTCACTACTTCTTTCTTTACAGACATCCAAGAGAAGCGACCACCCGCCCCGTTGCCGGAGCCGCAGTCGAAACAGCAAGCCTGAGTCCCTACCACACACCCGAGAACGAACCATCGGCTCTCTTAAGGGCCACCATGGGGCAAGACATGATAGAACCTCCTCGCGGTTTGCCCTGGGCAGTCTTCGGACTGGCGAATACTATCATTAAGTTGAATCTGCTATCAGTCAACTTGAACGTTGCAAATGAAGTTCGGTGTAATACTTCCTTTCGACGGCGTTCCTGTAAAGGGCGGCGGTGAAACCCGTAGCTATGTATACCGCAAGGGACATTCGGCAATGGTCAATCTTGTTAAACCTCTCTGCGTCATGTTTGCAAGTGATTGCCTCTGTCTCAACGTAGTATGCATTCGCGCCAGGGCGACATTTAGCCAACTGTCGAAGGTTGCCTAAAACTTTCCATTGCATACGTTATGAGAACCATGAGTTCTACCTGTCTCTATCAATGAGACGAATTGATGAATGGACTGAAATGGGAGGACACTCACGCGCCACACGCAACATAACACACTTCTCTCTTCCGTAGTCTAACAAGCTCTTTACACATGGATCGCAGTCGATTGCTATCCCTGTATCAGAAGTGTAAGCTATCTTAATTTTATTTAACACTATTTCAACTACCATCATCACCCATATGAAGTGTTATAAGATTTACAAGTTAGACTAAGCGTTCTACTATTTGTAAATGAAAGATATAGTTTCACCAGTTTACAAGTTAAAAATAAAGTTTCAATAGTGTGTACGTTAGAAATAAAGTTTTAGCTGTTTGTATATCAAAAACAAAGTTTCAAGAGTTTACAAGTTAAAAAATAAAGTTTCAATGGTGTATACGTTAGAAATAAAGTTTTAGCTGTTTGTATATCAAAATAAAGTTTCAAGAGTTTACAAGTTAGAAATAACGTTTCAATAGTGTATGCGTTAGAAATAAAGTTTTAGCTGTTTGTATATCAAAATAAAGTTTCAAGAGTTTACAAGTTAGAAATAAAGATTCAATAGTGTGTATGTTAGAAATAAAGGTATAACTGTTTGTAAAAATAAGATCGCAAGATTTACTAGTTTACAAGTTAGACTAAGTGTAAATTAAAATAAAATTATAACTGTTCACGAGTTAAAGCGTTGATGCAACGATGAACAATTAATAAGCTGAAAAGTTTTAGATTCACTTTAACATTACCATATGTTTACAGATAGAAATGTATCACAGCAAAGCTACTTCATGAGTTAGTTTGCCAGGAGTGTATCATCTCAAACTTTTACTCCGTCGTTGAAATTTCATGACGACTTTTTGCTAGACGAAAGTTAACCACCAGAGGAGCGTAGGGGTGGTGGCATAAAATACGCCTACAGCACTGAGAGAGTTGGAGTGCATGAGCTATGTACATTCTTTTTGTTTTTTTGGGGGGGGGGGGGGGACGGGGGGGGGACGAGAGGAGCGATTTAGCCGATGGCGCAGGTAGTTTCCCAGAGCATGGAGGAACATTGTTTAGGTGACTCTAAGGACGTATGTCGAGCTGCCTTCAGTGATAGGCTTCCAACTCATGATGAATGATGATATGCTTACGACCTACATTCAACCATTGGTGTATGCCCACACCCTCCCCCACAACGAGCTTGTCTGCCACATTGTATTCATGAGTGTGGCTCAAAGTAGGAAATTGATTGATGAGACTTTGCTGAAATATCCAAGGCGCGTATTCAAGCATGGTCGCCTACTGTTGGAGTATTATTATCAATGGCGCGACGACACACATTTGCCCACCCTGTGTTTTACCGTACACCCTATCAACGGAAGAATACCAATAAGAGCTTTAGTCGAGACGGTGAAAGGAGACGATGGAGCGCTAGCGGGTGAATGAAGCAATCGGTGAGAGTGGGAATCATCTTGATGCTATTCTCCAATGACGGATTGTTGTCTAATGAGAATCAAGCATTCCTTTATATAATAGAGAGCCTATCCACAGTGAGAATCATTCCATCGTTGAATCGTACAAGTGACGGACGCACATTCTCTCTCTCTACATCCCTGTTATATTATCCAACCAAAATGGTAAGTCGCTACTTCCCTCCCTCTCCTCCCTTGAACGTAAACTTAATACAATCTTTTTTCATTTTCAGGCATCTACTACATCTGCTGCACTAGTAGGACAAAATGGCGGTCAAACGTTACAAGGTTCGCTACGGTCAGATCATCTACAACTGAGGCCAGTGGAAGAAACATCCAAGGTACATAATCCTACACCGCTACAGCGTAAATTTAAACAAGCCTTGCCGTCATGAGGATCACAGCGTAGTACTGCGAAACGGGAATGCTCCCTTCCACGGATGTCAAGATAATGCACAATCAGTATGGGGACTACATACTGATCCCCGTGAGTCCGTACATTCGCCACCAACTTGAGATTATTGAGGAGTACGTGACATTAAATATGGACATTCCTACTCCTCTTGCTCAAGAGTGGAAGGCGCGAGATGAAAAGGATACTCCCTATAGAAGGATTTGGGATGGCAATCAAATTTGCCTACCATTATCACATTGGTGTAGTTATTATAAAAAGGATGGAGATCAATCAATACCCATCAGATGTGATGAGCTCGGAGAAGGTACTTGGGATATCATTTTCAAAGTGAATGGACTATATTATGGTCAGCACAAGGATAACAAAATAGCCTCTCTCTCGATATACACTGAATCCATTCTTTCCCCCTTCCTATATATTCCAAAACCACCCAGCGTAGATGACATTATTGACGAAATCCTTAACGGGGATGGTACGAAGCGCAAGTCGGGCAAGAATGCTACTTCCAAACGCAAGTCAAGGAAAGAGAATTGCTAATCCTTTCCTAACTCTACCCTATGACAATTCGCTTATGTGCTTTGAGTGTCGTGGACGTGGTCTTATTAGATACATTTTACTTCTTCGTTGCCATCATATCATTTGTGTATTTTGTCGTGAAAAGCATCGATGTAATTCTTCATTTTGTGGATATGTTATAGAACGTTTCCTTAGATGTTGTAATTTACGTTTTAGGCTTCTATCATCATTTTTATGGATTGTGAAGGTGAACTGTTGCAGTGAGGCTCAGTGCTATTGCTTTAATGAAACAATTGGACATATCAGATTGTTAGTGTCTATCATCAACATGCCAAACTGTGATCCCAATGTTGATCAATGGGCGAGAAAACCATTCATGGACTTAATCTGAAATATTTGCAAGACTATGGCTTTTCTTGTGAGACTCGCTCATTCTTATTGACTTTAAAAACGATGGTTAGCTGCTTTCAATGTTACTTACGGCATTTTTTGTAATAATCCTGGTAAGGAGAGAAAGTATTTCCCAATCTAGTCATTAATGATATTTTGCTCCCACCTTGGGATAGTAGACGTGAATCAAACACTATCATGAAGTCACGAAACGTTTTAAGGATTTGTGGTGTTCCTATTTTGTCAGATCGTTGTAGTAGCTACGTTCATAACCAATGCTTCTTTCCTCCTTACCTCAGCACTGCCCAAAGTCCTATATGGTTATCATTGCTCGCTAATAATTGACAGTTACCAGCTGTATCTATTTTATCTGTTTCAAACCCATTGATTTGTAATGCATGCTTGTTACAGTTATTCAATAATTGTTATTATGCGAAGAGTTGTTGTTATCATGCAACGGATGGGTTAGATGAAGGGTGATCATATCTTTTTCAAATGACTGTGAAAACATATTGAAATTTCCATGATGAAGATTTAAACAGTTAGATTTGATGACGAATAAGATTTACTAGTTTGCAAGTTAGACTAAGCGTTCTAGTATTTGTAAAATGAAAGATATAGTTTCAACAGTTTACAGATTAAAAATAAAGTTTTTCAATAGTGTATGTGTTAGAAATAAAGTTTAAGCTGTTTCTATGTTAGAAATAAAATAAAGTTTCAAGAGTTTACAAGTTAAAATTAAAGTTTCAACAGTGTGTACGTTAGAAACTAAAGTTACATCTGTTTTGTAAAATAAGACATAGTTGCGGGATTAAATAGTTTGTAAGTTAGACTAAGCGTTCACTATTTGTAAATGGTAAGATATAGTTTTCAACAGTTTTACAGATTACGAAAATAAAGTTTCAATAGTGTATTATGTTTAAAAATAAAGTTTAAGCTTTTTGTGTGTTAGAAATAAAATAAAGTTCTGAAAGAGTTTGTAGATTAAAAATAACTAGTTTTCAAACAGTGTGTACGTTAGAAATAAAGTTACAATCTGGTTTGTAAAAATAAGATTACGGGATTAAATAGTTTGTAAAGTTAGACTAAGGCGTTCCACTATTTGTAAATGAAAGATTTAGTTTCAACAGTTTTAACAGATTACAAAATAAAGTTTCAATAGTGGTATATTTATAAAACTATAAAGTTTAAGCTTTTTGTTGTGTTAGAAATTAAAATAAAGTTTGAATAGTTAACAGATTAAAAATAAAAGTTGTCAACAGTGTTTACGTTAGAATAACGTTACCTCTGATTGTAAAAATAAGATTGCGGGATTAAATAGTTTGTAATGTTAGACTAACTGTTTCCACATTTGTAAATGAAAGATATATTTTCAACAGTTTAAACAGATTACAAAAATAAAGTTTCAATAGTGTGTATGTTGGGAAATAAAGTTTAGCGCTTTTTAGTGTGTTTAGAAATAAAATAAAGTAGTTATTTTGAAAAGCGTATGTAGATAAAACTAAAGTTTCACAGTGTGTACTGTTAGAATAAAGTTACATCTGTTAGTAAAAAAAAGATTGCGGATTAAATAGTTTGAAGTTAGACTAACGTTCCACTATGGTAAATGAAAGATATAGTTTCAACAGTGATTTTGTAGATTTAAAAATAAAGTTTCAGCAGTGTTACACGTTAAAAATAAAGTTTCAATACAGTGTGTTATGTTTAAGAAATAAAGTTCTATCTTGTTGTATATGTTTATAAATAAAAATAAGGTTTCATCAGTTTTACAAGTTTAAGAATAAAGTTTTATCTGCTTGCATGTCAGAAATGAAATAAAGTTTCACCAGTTTAAAAGTTAAGAATAAAGTTTCAATAGTGTGTATGTTAGAAATAAAGTTTCATATCTGTTTATATGCTTAATAAATAAAATGAAGTTTCGCCAGTTTACAAGTTAAGAATAAAGTTTTATCTGTTTGTATGTTAGAAATAAAACAAAGTTTCAACCGTTAACAAGTTAAAAATAAAGTTTCAGATTAAAATAAAGTTTCAATAGTGGGTATGATGGAAATAAAGTTTAAGCGCTTTGTGCGTTAGAAATAAAGTTTCAGCCGTTTACAAGTTAAAAATAAAGTTTCAACAGTGTCTACGTTAAGAATAAAGTTCTATCTGTTTATATGTTAGAAATAAAATTAAAGGTTCACCAGTTTACAAGTTAAGAATAAAGTTTCAATAGTGTGTATGTTAGAAATAAAGTTTCAATAGTGTGTATGTTAAGAATAAAGTTCTATCTGTTTGTATGTTAGAATTAAGACAAAGTTTCAACCGTTTACAAGTTAAAAATAAAGTTTCAATAGTTAACACGTTAAAAATAAAGTTTCAATAGTGTGTATGTTAAGAATAAAGTTCTATCTGTTTAGATGTTAGAAATAAAAATGAAGGTTCACCAGTTTACAAGTTAAGAATAAAGTTTTATCTGCTTGCATGTCAGAAATGAAATAAAGTTTCACAAGTTTACAATTTAGAATAAGTTTCACCCAGTTTAACGTTAGAATACGTTTCAATAGTGTGGTATGTATAAGGAATAAAAGTTTTATCAGCTTGTATGTTAGAAATAAAATGAAGTTTCACCAGTTTACAAATTAAAAATAAAGTTTCAATAGTGTTGTATGTTAGAAATGAAATAAAAGGTTTCAACCGTTTTACAAGGTTAAAAATAAAGGTTTTCAACAGTGTCTACGTTTTAGAAATAAAGAAGTTTCAATAGTGGGGTGTCTAGTTTGAATTAAAGTTTGATCGTAGATTTTACTATGTTGCAAGTTAGACTCAGCATTCTACTAGTTGTAAAGTGAAAATATCGTTTCAACAGTTTCAGACAGATTAAAATAAAGTTTCAATAATGTGTTATGAATGGAAATAAATGTTTAAGCGCTTTGTGCGATTAAGAAATAAAGTTTCAGCACGTTTAACACTTAAGTTAAAAATAAAGTTTCAAACAGGGATGGTGTACGTCAGAAAATAAAGTTTCAAAACAGTTTTACTAGTTGAAAAATAAATAGTTCTTCCAACAGTGTGATACGTTTAGAGAATAAATGAAGGTAAGTAAACTTCATCGTAAAGTAATTCAAAGCATTGTTTGTAGAATCAAATGTTATAGTCCTGACATGATAGAATCGCGTTAGAAATAAAGTTTCACCGATTTTACAAGTTAAAAATAAAAATAAAGTTTCAATCGTTTCAGCGTTTTGTCAAGTTCATTTGATTCATATCATGTCAGGAATACACACTTTGTTTTACAAAACAGCTTTGAATTTTTCATACGTGAAGTTCTTACTTTCATTTATTTCTATGTACACATGTTGAAACTTTATTTTTCAACTTGTATTTGTAATCTGTTGAAACTTTTTTTGTTTATAACATATAAACAGCTAAAAAAATATTTCTAACGTACCACATGTTGAAACTGTATCTTTACTTGTAACGGCTGAAACTTTATTTTAACGCGATTCTTTCATGTCTGGACTATACACATTGATTTACGAAAAATGCTTTGAATACTCATACGATGAGAGTTCTTACTTTCATTTAATTCTAACGTTCACACTGTTTGAAACTTGTATTTTTCAACTTGTAAAACTGTTGAACTATATTTAAAGTACACCACTGTTGAATTTTATTTTTAACTTGTAACGGCTGAAACTTTTATTTTAACGCACTTAAGCGCTTAAACTTTATTTCCATCATACCCATATTGAAACTTTTATTTTAATCTGTAAACTGTTTGAAAACGATATGTCATTTGCAAATAGTAGAATGCTGATGTCTAACTTGCAAACTAGTAAAGCCTACGATCAAACGTTACAAACAGTTATAAAATTTATTTTAACGTAGACACTGTTGAACTTTATTTTAACTTGTAAACGGTTTGAAACTTTATTCTAACGTTACACCACTATTGAAACTTTATTTTTATTTTGTAAAAACTGGTGAAACTTCATTTATTTCTAACATACAAGCTGATAAAACTTTATTCTTCAAATTGTTAAACTGGAGAAGCTTCATTTTATTTTTACATACAAACACATATAAACATTATTTTAACATACGCACTATTGAAACATTCGTTTAAACTCGCAAACTATTGAATTCTCTATTTTTACTTGTTACGGTTTGAAACTCTGTTTTATTTCTAAATAAACAGATTAAAAATTTAT